>BRZM01000025.1:690559-704761 GCA_033238685.1 Lates japonicus | reverse complement strand
TATAATGACCCACATTCACAGTGATGACATGCAAAACATTTATCTTTGGTAGAGCTCTGAAAGAATTATAATTTTAAGTAGGTGTCCTGTGATGTGTTTTTATTTTGTTGTGTAGTGTGTAGGGTTAGTGGTGAGCAAGGGTGTCGTGCTTTTCGGGTTCAGTAGAAACAGTTTGTTACAACTTAAGTTTATTTTTTGTAACTTCAGCCTTTACTTCTGTCGATTATGAATGAACCTGGAGTCAATGGAGAGAGGAATAAGTACAACATATAACTAAATATTATTGCAATATACTGATTGTACTATATATAACAATCAAACTAACACTAATGGTAACAACCATGCTGTAAATTCTAATATTTCTGTCATTAGTTCTTTACTTAGTAACCACTGTCGTTTTCAGAGGGTAAACTAGACACAGCAATTACTCCTGCCTTCATTAGCAGCTTTATTTTGCTTATCGAGGAGCAACTTCAGCCTACTGTCAAACAGAGGCTAAGTGACATGACAACAAACAAATCCGACTCCTTGTCTGTTTGTCTAGATCTGTGGAAGTAGTGACCCCCAGCTAGATTTGACCTCCGAGACAGAGATTTAGTTTTATGGGTGGAGAGGCACAAACATATACGTTAAGGCTCTTCCTCATGTTGTTTATACTGTTTAAAGTGTCATCACGTCTTCTGCAGGAGTCAACAAACCATTCATATTCAGTTTGTTAGCTCTAAACTCAAAACTAATATAGGGTACTTTAGAGTAATTTACTGTGTTTAGATTGTGTGAGGAAAGTTTGAGGAATAGTTTGATAATATACAATTTGAGGATGTGTTTGGTCACAATAATTTGTATGAAAATATATAACATGTAAATTCAATAGGTATAATAAGAAACTTAAGCTAACAAGGTGTAAAGTCCTTTCACTGAAACTTTAATGTGAAAATACTAGCCTAAGTGATACCTTGAATATGATTTACTGCCTTTGATATAACTTAAACTCTATGAGGAACATTTATATAAAACTGACAAAACTATACTAACATACATATATACTACAATGTAATCATACAAAATGCCTTCTTGTCTTTTTGTATTCGGTTATAGAACAAAAAACCTTGCAACTCTATGTCTTGTAGACATCCACAGTACGTAAGTGCTTTTAAATCACCTGTAAATGTCAATGCCCGTACCCCAGTGAGTTTGTGCTGGTGGGAACATGTTTCCATGGTTACAATTCTGAGTTATTCTTGAATCTTGAAAATAACATAATCATATCGTTTAGTTACATTAAAAAGTAAAAAAAAAAACAAGTCATCCTTCTTATTTTAGAACACACACACACACACACACTCTCACCTGTTATGTTTCTAGGAAGCGTAAAACTCTTTGCAGAGTTTGTCCTCTGTTGCCACATGATGTGTCCTCTGCTGTTGGGGTTTAGATTTGTCAGCGGGGGGGACAGTCACCAAACCTGGAGAGTAATGACAGGGAAATCAACAGTGAGGCACTACAACCATGGCAACAAAAGAAAATAGTTATATTAACAAACTAAGAGTACATGATTAAAACAAACTCACAAATAAAACAATGTGGAGCATCACTACGGGCAGGTTCCACATACACACACACAGAGGTCAAACCACACAGGTGTTTTCATTTAATTTACCTAATTAGACCTCCTCTCAGGACTGACTGGGTGTGTTCAGACTGGGTATAACTGACATTTCCCTGACTCTCCTGTTTGCTTTGTTGCATTTATCACCTCTATTATTCTAAATCCCAGTATAGCTCCGCCCAAAATCATCCTAAACTGAGGTCTAATCAGCCAGAATAAACCACTACGCTGCATGAGTGTGCAGGGGCTTTAAGTCTTACCAAATCTTCAACAGTATTCAGCCTGATTAATTTTTAGGATCATGCAGTAAAATTGGAATAGACCTTTTTTCACAGTAGACAATTTGACTTGTTGTAGGAAAAGCACAGGTGTTACTAATAACATTTACAGTGACTCCGTTCTGTTCAAGCGTCTCAGTAAGCCATGGCAGTGTGATAACTTAATTTGTAGCTTTTTGATGTGATTTTTGAAAAAAATCGTCACTATTTTGAAATTTTACCCTTCAAAATAGTTCATTAAATTAAAGAGAAACATATATTAGTACTTACTTACTTAACTCGCCAACATGACCCCTCTCCATAAACATAAATAAAGTTTCAATTGATCAACATAAAGGAGCTCAATATAACTATATGGGTAGGAGCAGGGACAGACTAATCTAATTTTCATTCAAATATATCTAAGGGTGTCAAGAAGGAGGATTTACTGACAGGTTCATCTGTACGAAGACCAGTCTGTTGGTCTGTTGGGTTTGGAATTACTCCCTTGTGTCTAATCTGACATCACCTGACATGTAGCACGCTTATAGTGAGAAAACTGAAGACCTTCATTTTTTCGTGATATATAATGTTGTGCAAATGGTATTTCTTAAATAGCCCTATCAGTAAAACATGCATGATGGCATGATTTGTTACAGTATGGATCTGAAAATGTAGATGAAAAATTCTAGCCCCTCTCCACGTAAGGTTCAGTAATTTTGTTTTACTCGAGGATGTCCGTCTTGTGGATGAAGAGTGAGAAGAGCCAATGGGGGTTGATGTGGACTGGGATCTGCTCGGCTGTTGTCTCAGAGACCTAATGGCAGGGTGTGTCCCGCTGCTGCCACTGCTCTGAGAACAGAGGGAGTCGCTGCTCTCTGACTTCACCAGCCTGGATCATTCAGACAAACATGATGAAGTTACAAACACAGTAAACTTCTAACCAGGAGAAAGAATCAATCAAAAGTCAAACATTAGAAATCTGGTCTTAAAAAAAATCATACACCATCACTGTACCTCTTGCGAGGATAGCTTCCAATAACGTCCGTGTCCCAAGACCTGCGCTTGAGTCGAGCCACATCAGCGTTCTGCAGAGTCTCTCCGTCGGGCACACTTCCTGGTTCTGACATCACAGCGGGAGAGGGGGCGGGACTGAGGGCGAAAGGGAGGGCACACGGCTCTTTGGAGCAGGTGGTTTGGGTCTCATGTCGAATCAGGCGGGACTGGAGCCGCACAAAGGCCTGGTCCCGATCCAAGGACCGCTGATTGTCCAGGCAGAACCTAGACAACAAATAAAATGAATTCAGAATTGTAACAATTATAAAAACAGAAAGAATAGACGTGGCTTCTGGTTCCAGGCTGAGCTTCTACTGATGATCAAACTTTTGTAGATGTCTATACTTTAAAATACAGGTTTCTGTGGCTGAACAGTCGCTGTACACTTTAAACTTACTCGATGCCGTGGTAATGCGAGGCTGAGGCCTTGCTGAAGGGCATCTGGCTGACTCTCCTGGGAGAGAGGTCTGGTGACAACTGAAACACATTATTGCTAAACAGGAAGAGAGTGCAGGAAGACAGACCGGGTTTCGGTGTGGAATAGAGAAAGAAAGAAAGAGGGAGAAAAAAAATGAATAAATAACTTGTCAAAGAAAATGTTTTGGCTTGTTTCTCAAGTTAATAGTCTCTTCATTAAATCACACAAAGAAATGTTACTAATTAAAACACACACAACTCGGTCTGACAGAATTATTAGCACCACTGGATGACTGTTCTGCTCCAGAAAAATGTTTTTTTTAACCCAACTCAATAATTTTCCTGTGAAGGTTGTAAGCTCATTGTTAAAGGCTAATGATCATAATCAAATCCTCATTATGGCCTCATTAAATTTCTGTCAGTCAGAACCATCTAAGAAATAAACCACACTGAAACTGACTGCAGTATGTGTATGTTCATTTGTAAATGTGAAAATGTGAAAAATGTGAATATCTTTCTGTACTACGTCATTTGTCTTGATTTGTGTCCATCTTTGTTTATAAAAATGTCTGCTACTTTCAGCCTGTTGCACCGTTGTGTGGTCGTGGCTGCCTCTGTGTTTGTCTGTCTAATTATGTCTGAGCCAGAGAAGAAGACTGAACCTACCCTCTATTGATAGCCAGTGGTTGTAGCTCCCCAGTAGGCAAACCATCAGGTGTAAAGTGTTTCAGAAGTTCTTTGGCGTCTAGTAAAGCAGACGAACCCTTCTGACTGTCTTTAGGACCCAGCAGGCTGTCACTGGAGCCTGGACCTAACAGTCCAAATCTGAGACACAAAAAATACTGTGTTGATCAGATATATTAAGAATTAAGACTCTGACCAAACAAAGACTTTACCCAGACTAAATCCCACTTACTTCCTCTTCTGTCGTCTCCTCTGCAGGTTCTCTATGTTATGGAGGACACTCCTCTCAGGCCAGTCAGATGGCTGCTGGGAAATAGTCTGAAAACCTACAATGACAAAACAACATGGCTTACTCTGGCAGTATTAGATAAGGCCTGTTTACAGTGCTTAAACTGGAAAGCCCCTTCAACAAGAATGTGTGTTCAGAGAGAGTTTAAAAATTAGTAGTTTAGTAAAAATTCGACTTATTGTCTCCCTCTCCTTCAAAACCTTAATTAGCTGATTTCCATTAAAACTGCAGCCACAGGGTGCTTCCCATTATAAAGCAACTATGGACACAAAAGTACACTGTGCACCCAAATCAGTTTAATAACAAATGAGCTTTCAAGTTGTCAAGTTCTGTTGGCTTTAGTTGTCTCACATGGACGTGTCTAAAAATACATAAAGTAATTGTTCAGACTCAGATGTTTTTGTATGGTTTGGTACCGTTTGACCCATAAACAGGAGCTCCCAGTAGCTGATGTGATTAAAGAGCAGAGGAGGGAGTTATAAATTATTTTAAAATGCTGATGGATAAGCACACCTAAAATTAAATAAAGTTCAGCACCACTGTGAAAAATCATTAATAAGTGGAGAAACTAGACATTATTTTCTAACAGCAACAGTAGAATGTGGCACTGGCATTAATAAAAAAAAAAAAAAACCTAAAGTGCCCTTTCTATCAGTACACCCAGTAATGTAAGCACCATGTACTGCATGATGGATTGCAAGAGTTATCCTGGCTTTCACTTGAGCCAGGTCAACACACTGAACTCTTGGCAGACGGCACCCTGATCAGATGAAATCTCTGCATCCAAAATATCAGCAACTCTGCACTTTACTTGTGTTTGGGCAGGAAGATTGTATGTTTTCTCCAGGACAGCAGAAATGTGATAAATCTGTCTCCCTGACGAGACGGTGGTGTTTCGCGCATGTGCCTCAGGACGTAAGTATATTATATGAAGAGACTTAATGCTCTCCGCCAGCGGTTTGACAGCCCACACAAAGTCATTCACACCTTTAGGCAATGCAGATACAAAAATGCAAAAGACATTCCTTATGGATTGCAGATCCTATTCCCTGCTGTAAATGACATCTCTAGACCAGAGGGTGGGCATGAATTACAGAAAAAAAAAAAAACCTGATTTGCACCTTACCCTGTTTGTCTGTACATGTTTACACCTACCATTACTTCTGTTTTTGAAGCTTGGTGCCTCACCCCTTCCGAACTTTAAGTATATCCTTTTTTTGAGGACAGCTCGTATACAGTACAGAACTGGTTCAGACCACGAAATCAGAATGCACACAAAGGCCATGATGTAGACTGTTTTGGAGACAAATGGCAGATTTGCTGGTAAAGACACAGGTCTATTCTAATATTATTACACTCGCTGGGACAATGCCTGAATCTAGTAGCATAGATAATTACACAACAAACATTATGATGGTCAATGTTGTGCTGAGACTCACAAAATAATTGGCAAATAATGTCACAACATTTATGACGTGAAAACTGCAGGTCTATTAGCCCCACAGCTATGCTTTTAAAAGCAGCAACGCCTTGACTGTACACATGTAGCTCTAGCTGCAGGCCTGGGACTTGTTTTATTGCTAACAATTTATTTGCATATTATTAGCTGGCAATGTTTCCTAAAATCGTCATCCTTTGAATGTGCATGTAGTGAATACAGATGTATTGCTGTTGGAACAATTCACGAGGAAGTCAGAATATATGTTTTAACCAACAATAACCAACATCAGTTGTCTTCATGTCTTGTGTGGACTTTTTGCCCACAGTACTGTAGGATTTCTAGTGTAATATTCTATTTCTAGTGTATATCTTTAGATTGGCTGAATAATCTTGGGCCAATTAACATTTGTAAATCTCATAATTTGAGTACAACGAGCTCTATCTTTGTGTAACTAGAATTATACACAACCACAGTATCTAATAGTCATGGCTTCCTATGTCATGTAGAAGGTTATACAGTTACACTTTTGTAAGCTTACAGCAGGTGACCACGTCTTTCTGATCTCATTGTATTCTTGAACCTTGTGGATTACAATTAAAAGCCACCAATGCTTGCAGTTACATTTAGACAAAATCCATCATTAACACATGCATCAGTTCTAATTTCAAGAAGCATATACTTTGTATCTGATTGCACTTGTTAACAAAGTGCTCCAAGGGTAAGGCAGCAAAAGTTGCTAATGTGGACTTTGCTTTGACATCAGGGCCAGAAATCAGGGTAACCATCTTGGAATAATATGTGAACACCAAGTTGGAATAATGGCATAATGGAGTGTGAATGCAGCATTATCCCAAGTATCTGATGAATAGAGTTTTAATGTGTCAATCTTAACAGTTTCAATAACAACTTTTTAAAAAGTGACGTTCATTTCCACTGCGTTCGTGTGTAGTGTTGCTGTGAATGAATGTAAAAATACTGTTGGCTTGTTCTTTGTCTGTTTCTCTTCTACCACACCTGAGTTCCTGGCAGTCTCCTGCCCATCTTTCAGACAGGTGGCAGCAGAGGGCAGAGTGGAGTCAATCATCTTCAGGTACTGCTCCCTGGCCAGACTCAGAATGACCTTCAAGTCATTGACGGGTACTGACGTCGCAGCTGATGCTTCTTCTTTCTGTCCTGGACACACAGACAGAGGCTGAGTTTCATTCTGGCAACATTTAGTTTGTGGCTCACTGGCACACATCCCAACTCACTGGAAGATTTTGGCATCAGTGTTAATGTTACATAATAAGTGGGTTGATGATTGATTCTCCTCCAAAACAGGAATGTATTCTTTTAATTAGTTTTAGTTTTATTTTAAAACTGCACTAGGTAATTACATGTTGGCAACGGCCATGCATAGGGCTGTTATGACATCACAAGAGGCAAAGGTGGCCATTTGAAATGATAAGTGGACATTTTTATAGTTTCTCTCTATAAAGCAACAATTTGGCCTGCAGTTTTGTATAAAACAGCTTCACAGATTGGAAACTTCAGTACTGTCCGAGTAACTGTATATATCAAACTGTCTGACGTATCTACAATACAATACTCTCTCAATCTAAATAGTTGAGAGTTAGATATCCACTGATTATTGAAACAGAGAAAACTGATAACTGAAGGCCTTGGCACACACATGCGTCAGCCTGCATACTTGCACTGAGACAAAGATTGATTATAGTCTTTGAGACAGAAAGACACCCATGATTGTGTCCTTTCACACCAACACATATACACACACTCACACATTTCACATGAGCAGTAAAACTTCTGACAGAACTTCTAACTTTTGCAACTTATAAGGACGTGCCTTTTTCCAATTTAATGCCAAGTCAGAATATATTGCGATGAATTTCATTAAGGCCTGTGGTCTGTCAGGCCTCTTCATTCTCCTCACGGCCTTTTCAAAGAATAGCCCTATTGCTTTTCCTCAAGTCTGAGGAATTTCACTCCACTCCCTTTAAGCTGGCTCCACTCCACTGGTGTTTCACTATCTTTTCCTGCCAAGGGGACATTATGTGGGTCTGTAAAATAATGATATTTCAACACAGTATTTCTAAGCGCCAGCATGTGCTTAGGGCTGAAGAGAACTGCAAGTTCACACTGACGACAGATCAAGAAGCTTAGAGTAGAAGACAGTTGATACATCTCTCCTGTCCATTTCTTTGTCATGATATTTTGTTGGCTGATCTCAACTGAATTTGAATTGAATTGAACAGGCAGCACAATTATTACATGCATGGTGAAAAAGGCTAAGTGAAGAGAGGTGTGAAGTATGTCTCAGCCAGCAACAGGGTTAACAACATGAGGCCAACGCATCTCTCTTTAATAATCCTGAATTAAAATGAACCCTGCGTTTTCCCTGTGTGCCTGTTTTTCAGTGTTTTTAATTGTCAAACAATGTCCCTGATGAAGATAAACGACAGTGATTAGTTTGAGGGGGGGGTTTAGCAATTCTCTCTGTTATGTGATAAATCTGTTCCCATAAAACTCCCAAATCTATTCTCTCCTCTACTGTTCTGTGAGGGGGTCACTTCCCCATTCAGCCTGGGGGAATAATATTTTGACTGACATATCATAGTGAGCTTCAGATGCAGTGCTGAGGACTTGTCTGTAGTTATAATAAAAGGTAGCTCTAAAATACAGCAAAAATTATGATGAAATGTGTGTCTTGTCACAGCATGCAATCATTTGCTTTATTGTCTACATAATGCTGAGGTCTACACCTTTCACTTTTTGTTTCTTTTTACCCAGAACTATGTTTTATTCTGTGATTTGTTTTCCATTTCAGGGGCTCTTTAAACATAGTACTTACTGAGATATTCTTTGAGTACCAGAGTCTGAACCTGGGTCACCTTCCTCTCTCTCTTCAGCAGGCTGTCTCCTTGGAGACAGGGCAGAGGGCGGAGGATGTCGCCTACACCTCCTCCTGATCGAAGAGAGAGAGAAGTAGTGAAAGGGGAAAAAAACAGAATCATTTGCAAACCTCAATTATGTTCTGTTTGGAGTGGACCTCACTGAACAGTTTGATATTTCTCTAGTGGGATCGGGGGGCACTCCACCGATTTTACACAAAAAGGTCAGTTTACTTCAAATATTTGACAGAAAGCTTGCATTAAAACCTCAGAGAATGGAGATTGAAAGATGAGGGGATTTAAAAGGCAGAGATGGTCCAATGAAAGGCACAACTGGAGTTTGAAGGATCCAGTGTTTGACCCATTCTAGGGAGTGACTGGAAATCTCAGCCTCTGCTGCTTCAGTCTAAATCTCACCCTGAAACCACATGCTAATACAGGATACAAAGGTGTAGTGAGTATGTTTTTGTTGAGGTGCAGCCACCCTCAGATGTGCATTTAAGACTTTCCTTTTTATGGAAAACTCTGCCGTGTCATTGCAGCACCTTTTATAGTCTTGCTCTGCATTTAAAAATCCTTCAAAGATGTCTCCTGAAGGTTGCATAAAATGTTAACAACAGCAGGGACTCTCATGAGGAAACCCTACAGTAGGTCTCTTGAATATCATATAAAAGAACAATGAAGGACTTTCATCAGATAAGAAGCTTTCAGTTTAAGGAACAAAACAAACACCAAACATTTCCATTTCCAACAAATGTTCATCCATTCATCTTGTCTCCTACAAACAGCAAAGCCCATACCACGATCATTGATCATCTAACCGTCTACATACATACGCTCCATTCCTCCCTCTTCCTCCTTCATCCTTCTTCTGTTAACCCATTCATCCTATCAATACCCTGTGTCACTTTCAGCTTTACTTGGTTGTTCTTATTTTAGTGACAAAGATGAGGAAATCCTTAACAGAACAGTCACAATTTTCTAGCGCTCTAAGAGAGGAGGGAGGAGAAATGACCAATAGTGTCAGTTTTTGTAACGCAGGCTAGCCTGATGAACAGTGACAGCCCCTCAACCTCTGTCAATGAAGCCAGAAGGACTTCTACTCCAATCAAGCTGAGGAGAGAACAGAATGCTTGAAGTGCTTTTCCTTACAATGTGGCAGAGACCATTTACTGATAGATGTTCCATAGCCTCTGAATGTCGATGAAATACTAGAGTGCCCTTTAAATTTGATTACAGTACAACATAGGTTTTCAAACTGTAAGGCTTGGAGGGAAAAGGTGCATGTGGGTGGTTTATAAACAACAGGAAGTTAGTTGTTGTAGTATGAACTGCTCACCAACACACTCAGTAGCTTTAGCTGCAGCAGAGGCTCATGGAGGCAATTAAGGTAAAAAATTGAGTCATACCTTACTCAAACCTGAACACAGAGACATAATATATACATATATATTTTTAGATTCAGACTTACACTTTCGGAGTATACCATTATCTCTGATGTCCATTGCTTATAAAAGTTTAATGAATCCACTTAGAGATTATAGAAAGAAGACACTCAAGAGCTCCCTTGAGAATCATCACATATTTCAATTTTAGATAAAGGCCTTTTGTCAAACTCTACCTTGCTTTCTCAAACAAACGATCAATTCCAAGATGCTGCGATTCAATGGGGAACAAATCCAAGTGACACCAAAACATTCACAGTGACAGCAACACAGACAGACACACACACACACACACACACACACACACACACACACACACACACACACACACAAACCTCTATGAACATGACAACATAATATACCTGATAATGATAAAGATTTCTCTCTCAGCAGCCCAGAGATGGTTGCCATGGCAGCTGCTCCATTAATTTGACTGTCTGAGTGCAACATCCTGCAGGCTCCACACCCAACATCATCTGAGCCCTGGACCAACAGGAAGTAGTGAGCGTTCTCACCTTTCACCTCTACATCAGGCACTACAGAGTGAGGCAGGGAGGGACAAAGGTTACGTACAGAGTTAATCAACAACAGAAAAATACTGTTACATAACTATTTTTTTGGCTAACAGTATCTACTGATCCCTCTCTATAGATTTTATCTTATATTGTCTTAGTCCTTGCTACTTTCTTAGCATACATTTCTACTTCTACTCTATAAAGTGCTAGTGTGTATGTGTTATATACCTAAACTTATTTTTTACTATTTGTTGTAAGAATTCAATTTCCTCAAGTGTATGGTTACATCAGTTATAAATTGTTTTTTTTCTGATTCCTCCACCAGTTTTCCAAATTGATTTAGTCCCACTTCCGAATCTACTTCCCCAATGAAGGGCTTTATTATCCACTGAATATCAGTGTAGTCCTAGTTGTCAATTTATTTCCCCACAGAATACGGCATGGTTCCCCTCTGCTGTTGCCAAAAAGTCATTCATTTAATGAGGTGATGAAAACACTTTTAAAAAATGTCTTACCAGGTAAGGACTTTGGTCTCCTGGCTATAGATTCCCTCCAGCGCTGGGAGCTGAGTTGGCTCGCTGCAGGCTGGGCGATGGGGGCGATTATGCAAGACAGGCTGAACAATGCTCCAACCTGGAGATTGAAACTCAGTCAATAAACCTAAATACACAGTCCCTCAGTCCCATGAATCACGTACAAGATGAATCTAATATGCATCTCCTATATACATTTGACTGGGGACTAAAACAGATTTCTACACAAGCAGAAATCTTTCCAAATTTACATCTTTGCTTCACTAGAAATTACTTCTTTCTACAGTAGATTTTGTACATCCTAGGAGTAGATACCTGTCCACGCAGTGACCTCAGCTGGTCCAACAGAAGTTTAGCCTTCACTGACTTCCCACACAGGCCACTGTTTGGTAGTAGTAAAGGAATAGTACAATATTAAGGAGCAAGAGTTACCAACCACATTTTGAGACAGGAAAATACATTGGGCTCATTTGTAATAAAAAGCTACAACATCAAACATCAATATGTACAACAGTTGGTGCTAGTCGGTGATTATAAAAATCAAATAGTTTGCATGTGACATTTTGCTACATGGTATGAATATACTTCATTCATACTTCATTTATTTAAATGTTAAATGTTTTCTTTTGAAGCATGCACACCCACACGCCTGCACACTTACAGTTCAAACTGAGTGGTGGACACCAGAAAGCTGGGCAGGTCTGACAGACTAACCAGACGAACCAAGTCTAAAACCGGTGCATAGTACTGGAAGACCTGCAAACACAGGGCAGACAGAGAGAGAATAGGTGTGGAGAGAATGAAATAAGGAAACAAACAAACACTGATAAGACAAAGAAAAGACTAAAAAGGGCTGTCTCACAGAATAGCATTTAGAAAGGTAAGCACCAAAAAAAAGGTAATTCCAGACATGTTCAGGTGTGTGTGAGGAAGAGGGTTAAAGGGACAGAAAGGATGATTTAGCAATAGAGATAGAGCCGCTAAACGCTAGAGCTACAACTAACAATTATTTTAATTATCTATCAACCCAGTGATTATTTCCCTAACTAATTATTTGCATGATAAAATGTCAGAACAAGTTCCAACCACCAAGATGAAGTCAGACCTTTGTATTTTTTTCCAACAACAAGACATTATGGAAGGCAGCAAATCCTCACACTGTAGAAGCTAGTTTTTTTTGTTTTTTTTTGTTTTTTTTTAAAGAAAGAACTAAAAATGATCAGACACCTGAAGACACAGAATATCTTGTGTTTTCTGTGAGGGAACCCACCAGACTTAGGTCCTTAACACACTGTAGCTCACATTTAAAAAAAGACCTTAATTCCAACAGCCTGCAAGTGTCCTACTTATCTAATGAGCTCATTACATTATGAGGAAATCAATAATATATAAATCATTTGTCACATCAGAAAACAGGTTATTTGCATACACAAAAAAATAAATAAATCACACAAATACAGAGCAAAGCCCAAAATCTCAATCTCATAATTTATTGAACTGGAACCAAAACGAAGTGCCGACCTATTTTTGATAGACCCCTATAGATTAAGAGTAGATGAAGATTTTAATGAACACTGGTTGAATTTCCCCTTTTCACTGGCAAGATTGGGAGGTTTATTACCCCCATGTCCAACCCAGTGAGGAATCTAGCTAACGCAGTGGCCTGTAGAGATAAGCCAAGCAGATCATTAAAACCTCCAGTATTTAATTGTCCTCATTACTTACAAGCATTTAAAATGATCCTTTTTAATGGTTAAAAATTGCATGTTTCTGCATGTTTAAATATGACTCAACATGGAATATTACAGTAAACATGGCTTCATTCAAATTGCTGTGGTGTTTATTTTCCTAGACAGGGGCATTAAGTATTATACTCATTCATTTCTTGTACACAGATTGTTAGAATCTAGTCCCATGTATTTCTCCTATTTGAGCGCAGAAGCCTTCACAGACCAAGTACAACAGAAATGTTATATACTGCACTCCTTCCATGTCCATTCAACATCAGTAAAGTTGTGTTACACTGTAATGCCAGCCATCACATCATTAAAATCACATATTAGGGCTTTATTTGTGATTGGCAGAGGTAAGTTTAAACAGATCTGACATCAACAAGTAATTTTTGCTAACTGTTCAGGAGTTGGGGAAGTGTAAAGGCTTTAATGCAGATTTTGCGGCGAGAAGGTTAAATCCCAAAAGAAAGTGAAAGGTGAAGCTGTTTCCCTCCCTTGACAAAGAGGGTTAAGGCACTTTTAAAAGGACACTCCAAGAGACTAAATGTCACCACTTGAATATGCTGTAGGGCTGTTGGATCTGGGAGAGAACATTTACTATGAACTACATTTTTTTTCTTTTTACAGCTCCTGGGAGAATAACCTTAAAAGAATAAAAAGTGTGACTGTGAAATGACTCAGATGAATTTCCACCATATATGCTTTGGCCATGTAACTTTTTGCAAGACATGTATCCTTAACAGGGAAGTGCTCCTTTCAATATCTCTGGTTCAATTAAACCATTATGGGCAGTGCTGAAGGTCTATGAACAGAACTCTGTTACATCAATATTTAGTTTCAGGATCACTGTGATGACGTACCTTGATTTAACAAGTATCTAATTAACTACAAACTGAGATTTCCATCTGTATATTTTGACATTCAAAATATGTCAAATTCTCAAAAAAAAGGTACTACATCTTGATAAATTGATATCATGACACAAACATTTTATTCATATAATAAACAATCATATTATACGTAAGCGATATAAGCATACCTAAACTTAACACAGGACACTGAACAAACACCTCATGGTTTGGTGCTCACACAGCACAGCGTGGCCTCTCTGCCCACTGAGGCTGAGCATGTGTGTTTGTATGTGTTAGTAATTATCACAACAGTCACTCCTGACAGTGAGGAGGCCTAATAGTTTTTGTCTGAGCACAGTTTAGATTGTGTATCATGTGTGTGTGTGTGTGTGTGAGTGCAAGTCATTACGGAGTCAGTTATCCAAGCAGTGTGGAGATGTGATAGTTTTGTTGTCCTCAGTTTTTTTTTTTTTTTTTTTTT